>OZ018321.1:172508117-172509617 GCA_963969495.1 Ceratothoa steindachneri
AACTCCTTGGGATTCTCTTTACAGAGTCTCGCCACTCGGAGTTCCTCAGACCGCTTAGCCGCCCTTATGCTGGACTTCACTCTCCTGGCTAGCCTCCGGTATTCGTCAAAGTCACCCGAGATCTTCGATTGCCGGTACGCATTTCTCTTCTCCCTAAGCAGTTGGCCGATTTCTCGATTAAACCACTTAGGTTGAACAGAAGACAGACGGGGGCATTTCAGAGGGATGAAACGCGATTGAAGACTCATGAATGTGGTTTTGAAACTATTCCACGAGTCTTCAACGGCATCGCACACTTCTAGCCTCACGTAAGTCAGTCCAGCTCGAAGGCTTGCAAAGTCTGCTCTTCTCAAGTCAGGTTTCTTTAATTGACTGGCAACAGACCTTACCTTCGGGATCTTGACGCTAAATCTAACTAGCTGGTGATCACTGCCACCGAGCTCTTCGCCTACAGAGATATCCTCAACGATATCATCCTCAGAGGTGAAGACCAAGTCGAGGATATTGTCTCCTCTCGTCGGTTCTCTGACCCATTGAGTGAGGAACTCGTTGTTGGCGAACTCCAGGAGTAGCGCGCTCTCGCCACAGGCTGCTCTGGTTTCCCAGTCAACTTGTCTGTTGAAATCGCCCATAACGATGCACACTCTGCCTTGAACCAGCTCACCCAGCAGCTGGTACAGTTCCCTGTCCTTCTCAACGGGTTGGGAAGGGGGTCTGTAAAGCAGCAGGGTCCTGTATTTGGCGGGACCGATCTCTAGGTCAACGCCTAGGAGCTCGTGGTCGGATATAACGTTGGAGTTCGTAGATTTGATTGTATCCTTGACATACAACATTACACCGCCACCCTCTCTGTCTGGCCTATCTTTGTGGAAGAGTTGGTAGCCAGGAACCGTGAATTCGCCTTCAAAGTCTCGGTTTGACGTTTTTATCCACGATTCTGTTATGGCTACCATTTCGGGTTCTTCCGTCGCTACGAGGCCACGGAGCTCAGGAAACTTGTTCCTGATTGACCTCGCATTGAACAGAAGAACCTTCAGGGAGAGAGAGAGAGAGAGAGAGAGAGAGAGAGTAACAAGGAGTAACAAGGAGTAACAAGGAGTAACAAGGAAAGTAAGTACCCTAGGAGACCTTACGGTCCATTCAAAGAGGGTACCTTTATGCTAGCAATCGAGCGGGCACATGGCTGCTCAATTGTTTTGCGTCCCTAAACGGCCACTTTTCAAGACTTTGTCTAGTCTTGACTTGAACTGGTCAACAGATTCACTGTTGAGAACTTCAAATGGAAGTGCGTTCCACATACCGCAGATACTGTAAGTGAAAAAATTTCCACACAGATTGCGGTTGTAACGCTTCAGTTCAAGTTTGAAGCCGTGATTGCGCGTTCTGTTCTCACTCAGTGTGAAAATATCCCGGTAGTCAACATTGTCGAACCCTCGAATTATTTTGAAAACTTCGATGAGCTGACCACGCTGTCTACGGGTTTCCAGCGAGAACAGATCT
>OZ018321.1:172509817-172514817 GCA_963969495.1 Ceratothoa steindachneri
CTGGATTTAGATTTAGTTGTTGCCATGGCAGAGATACCTGCTCACTCAAATACGATGTGAAGAACGGTAAAAGTATATATGTAGCCTTTTCAGCCAAATTTGGATACTGCTCCACAGTCCACCCCACCACATAGCCAATGATTCCTTAATCTGCTCGAACTTGACTTTTAGAATGGAATCAGCTCAAAGTTCAATAAATATTTCACTTTCTTTTGCCGTCAACTCAAGTTCCTCAGTCCAGTCAGCCAGTTCAAAGGGTGATAAATCCGGTCAAGATTCTTTGTAGAAAGGGAAGGGAAATAAAAATCAACTGCTTCTCTCAGCCGGAGCAAGTGATGTAGAATGAGATTTTTGAGACCTTCAATAGTATTATTTCCTGCTTGCTTAAGAAGAGAAGGAAAGTTTGATACGTCTTTTTTTCAACAGCTGACTTTCATGTATCCAACTTTCTCTGGGAACCTTTCACTTTGTTACTTGGCGTAACTATTGTCTCCAGTCCCACCTGCACTAAGAGATTTAATTCATTAAGCTTCATGAAAATATCCTCCAAGAATGCCAGATTCAAACTCCAAGTAAGATTTTGAAGCAGACTAAGGAATGCATATTGTTTCTCTTGTTCCAAAAATACTTCCAGTTCATCTTTGAGTTCGAGAACCCGGTTCAGCCCACGACCTCGGAATAGACCCCTTACATCAGTAAGCAACACTAGTGAGATATTAGCTGCACCCATATCTTGGCATATCTTTTGAAAAAACTGCATTTTAAGGGCCGGGATTTATGAAATTCACCATCTTGACAGTCTGGTTCAAAACTTCATTTAGTTCTTCACTAAATGTTTTGCAACCAATTCCTCTCTTTTTAGGAAACAGTGGGTTGTAATAATAGATGGATTTTCTAAAAGTGCTATGGTAATGAACCCCTTGTACTTCCTTATCATCGATAGCGCACCACCAGTACATATGCTACAACAGTCTTTCCAGGAAAGACCATGGTCACTGAGATACGATGTTACGGTTGCAAAAATTTCCTTCCCAGCGGATGTGGTCTGTAGTTCTTTGCAAAACATAAACTGTTCTACAACTCCTTTAGCACTGTATCTGAAAAACCCAAGCAATTGACATTCATCATGTCTGTACTCTTATCAACCTGCAAAGAGAATTTTGTATTTGATACAATCCGCTTCACAACTTCTTCCGTGATATTAGCTGAAAGTTCAGATATGTTACGACTGATTGTGCTATTGAATAGTGGTACTTTAGAAATCTCAACCAGATCTTCTTTGCCAAGCATTGTTTCAATAATTATGTTACAGGCAGGGATAATAATGACTTCACCTATTGTATGAGGCTTCATTTTCATCGCTATCAGTTCTGCTACTTCAATGAGGCTTCGAGAGCACTGTCAACTATGGTTACTCTTCTGAGCATTTTACTAGCTGCCATTTTCTGTCCTTCTAACAAAGGATAAAAATATTGCACACCTTTCTCTGATACACCAGAATGTTTGGTAGTGAGATGAGCCTTCAGCTTGCTAGGTACTATGGCTTCATTGCTGAGTGTATCTCCACATATGTCCGTTTCTTTATCAGAGGGGCTTCTTTCACCTTATTACATTTTGATCCAAATAGACGAGGAATACTTTCATTATTTGAGGTCGAATCAGAGCAAGCAGTGACAACTGGAGTGACTATTTGATTTTCGTATTCCTCCTTGAGTGTTTGCTACCTTAATACGAACTTATCCATAGTTAAGAACCCGCTCCTACTCAGCCACAGAAAACTGCAAAAACAAAAAAAACATCCATTATTCTCCCTTCCTAAGCTCACGGCTCAACGAATATTGTGTGTACGTACATAAGATCATACATTATTCTGGGGAGACACTAAGGGTGGTATGTGTATGGGTGTTATGTACGTGAGAGGCGAGGAGACATAACCAGATCGTCATAACCTGCACGTGAGGAAAGCAGAGAGCGTTTCAGTACTAATAAAGGAAATATATGATATTGTTAGAGAGAGGAAAGGAGAGTGTGTGGGAGAAGGGGGTATGGGAGGCAGAAGTATTCGGCGCCTCGTGGGAAGGCTGTGTGTATGTGTGGGATTTCCAGTGTATTCTGCCATCACTTAACTGTGATATGTCTTCCATATCACTAATTAGTTGGAAATTTTGATTCGAAACATTCTCAAATGGCTAAATCTCGATTTATCACGATTTATGTCTGCATTTAGCAGTATAATATTTTGTTTATATTCAATTCTAGATTGTAATATTTAATAGAATATGCCAAGGATTCTTAGGATATGTTTGAAGTGCGAGAACGAAAAACACTAATGGGGAGATTGCGAAAACAATTTAGGGCAATGCATTACTAGGGAAGAGAACCATAGAACCATTGCTTGCCTTATAAAGAGGACGCAATAAGAGGAGACAACGGATAACGTTAAATATGTAAGAACATAACTGAACAATGACGAACATACGATAAATATGATTTATCTCAAAGACGACAGACTCTAAACATACTGGCTTGCATAGCTCCTGCGCAACTAGAGAAGACCATGGCTCGCCCAGGAACATATACGAGAAAGCTGAAAAATATTCTTAAGGATCTGCAAATTAGAAGTAAGGTGGCTTTCTGAGATATTCTAAATATTTGTATGCTCCTTTGAAAGAAACAGTCGAAATAAAATGATGATAATAATATAATTGAAAAAGCCCCAGAGAAATCTTATGAGAATCAAAGAGGTCCAAAAGCATGTCAAAAGAAGTTGCAGAATAAAACTTGTAATAGAACTGAGAAAGAACCTCAAACAGCACGAAAGAGACGATTTAAACTTAAGATTATGTGCAACTGAAGGCAACTATTCCAAAAGACAAGATTATAAAAACTTCTATACGAATTAAAATGAATAATTTAATAGGGAAGTTAGAGGGGCAGGTATTGGAACCTGAAGTTGAGAAAGCACTATTTTCTGGACAATTAAAGATGACGAAAAATACTGATTGCGTGTTCCCATTTGACGAGCTTAGTAATATAAATCAAAGAGAATAGGAAAGATATCCAGATACAAGTAAACATCTAACTCAGAAAGAAGAAAATAGTAAATAAGACAATAGTAACACAAAAACATAGTAGGAGTATTTATGACATAGACAAGAAAGAAAATTTAGGGTTTTACTACAAATATTAGATGACGGACGACTAGAGAACAGACGAACGAATGTTACAATAAATCGTAAATTAACGAAATTAGTCCAAAAGTTGAAATAAATTATCATTACGAATCTACTATGAAACGTCAAAGTTAGCAACCTAGTCAAGAAAAATAACCTCGCTCCTAAACAATCCAACTTGAAGGCTCCCAATGTGGAGTACGAATTCAAATGGCCCATGAGGACAGCAATCCATATCCCAACAACCTCTACATTTGTATGAACACTAGTACTCTCACATTTCAGATAAAAACAGCATTCCGATATTTTCTGTTATCAATTAACAACGATTTTATATTTTTTCATTGTAATATACATTGTAATATTCATTGTAATAGATATCATCTCCCAGACTGGAGAATTATCTATTTCATAAAACAAAACAATGTGTCCCTGAATTAGTGAGGTAATGGCCCTAAAAATAACTTACAATGATTAGGTATTCATACAGCTACAAAGAGATTAGTTTATTGTGTATAATGGAGTCTCTTGCTTAGTACGATCCTAGTAAAATACTTGACCTAGGTAGCGAGGAAAAGCTGAATGAAAGAATTAGACACGCAGTCGAGCATGTGGACGCAGTTAGAAAAGGTGGAATCCTCCTGGGATCAGATCGGTGATCAGTTTGGTTCGTTTCTCGCCTTTAACTAAGTACATTGTGTTTAAATTTCCTGTATATAAGACATTCTGTGTAAGAGACTAGTTCACAAATTTTAATTCATGGGATATGTGGGAAAATTTTGAATTGGATAGCTGAACGAGTGTGTCGTAGAATTGACTCTCGACGATATACCATATATAACTATTCGTTGAGGGAACTTCTTTAATTATCTTTAGAGTGCGTGGATGTCTAGGCTGGCCGATATTATGTATCTTCGATATGCTTAAGAAGTGGAACTGAGCTCAAGGATAATAATATTGCTATCATTAATAAAATAGAGTTTTATTAATAATAAATATGAACAACACACAAAGCGGAAAATATTGACATAAACAGAGAAGGGAAAGGGTCGTGGGGAATCGAGCTTATCCGAGGATTAAAAGATTTAAAAAGGTAAAACAAATATAAAGTTAAAGTGAGGGGATGGTTCGCTAAACCATTTAAAGCACATGATAGAGTTGACAAAAGGGTTAAATACTCAAAGGTAACGTTCGGCTTACGTAATTATACTTGTTGTGCAGAGGAAGGCAACGTGAAGGAATTTTCGTTCCACTGGCGAATTCCAGCCGAAAGGGGGGAATTAAATGATCCTGACGTGGCGTCTTGGGAATGAGAACCGTTTCTTGACGAACGGCTTGAAAAACAATGGCTGTTCTACGTTGTTATCTTCTGAACAACAGGGGGGGGTGAGAACCGTCTCTTGTCTACGGGCTCAAGAACAATGGATGTTCTAATGTTGTTCTCTTCTGAACAACAAGGGGGAAGGGTGAGAACCGTTTCTTGGCGAACGGGCTCAAACGAACAATGGCTGTTTTACGTTGTTCTCTTCTGAACAACAGGGATGGAGGGTGAGAACCGTTTCTTGTCAACGGGCTCGAACGAACAATGGCTGTTTTAAAGTTTTTCTCTTTCTGAACAACCAGGGAAAGCCTTCTGGACTTGGCGTCACGAAAGGCTCGAACCTTGGCACTCAAGGGATATTGTCCTTCTTTTGGACAAGTGATGGTGAATCTTGAGGTCAAGGTCCCTTGGCGCAAAAGGTGAGAGTTGGTCGTAGTGATGTTTCGCGATGAAAATCTGGATCTCCAATCTGATCTTAGTGGTAAAGTTTCCGAATAAATAGTCAG
>OZ018321.1:173144817-173185354 GCA_963969495.1 Ceratothoa steindachneri
AAAATTTAGTGACGTGTCCCATAACAATTTTTCAATTGCCAAAGGCTGTGTTTATAAGTGTTTAAGCCAAGTGAATAATAATTATCCTGCTAGGTTCCAAAAGGCGATAAGTTTCCTTAGTAATAATAAGAACATTGATGTTTGTATGTCCGATAAATCTGCGGCAGTTGTACTAATTGACAAATCCCTATATTTATATAAGATATTAATATCTTACTATCTTAAATACTGATTAACATAATCTTCCATGTGTACTAAAAAATAACATATTCACTACAAAAATCATAATATTCTGCCAACTTTTTATGTCTTTGAACACATTTAGGATTGGGTTTTTTTATAGACAAATAGCCCCTTGAGGTAATTATCAAATTTCATAGAATATTTCTTTTCACGTAGTCAAAACTATCAAACTAAAAATGCCTAATTTTTCTTATGTCGAATTGAAAGAATCTCGAATAGAGAAACTTTATAAGAAGTCAGTTCTATTTCTCTCTACATTTTGTGTCGTAATAATATAAATTAAAGTTATCCTGCCTGAATAAAATATTTCTTTGTGTAGATTTAAATTATCCAGGTCTTTTATAAAAGTATATATCACTTACCAAGAAGTGTACTGTTGGTGATTATCTTGAAGATATTGCTAGGATCCATTCTGATTGCAAATCTTTACTTTTCAAGAACTTTGCACTTAAATTTCTTCACTTTATAGAAGATCGATGACACAAAATATTAACGCAGAAAATAATTAAAGTTTTCGATCTTTTTCAAATATAGTTCAATATTTAGAGGAACTTTGTATTGTTTTTTAGATCGCCAATAAACACGATTAGCCAGACAATATTTTACCTAAAAATTATTAAATTGATATTCCTTTATTTCATATCCCATGTAGCTTAATTACTCACAATATCACAACAACGATCTAAAGTAAGTTCATCGTTATCAGAGCAATGGGTTCGAGCTTATTAACTTTAACTAACCTCTCGTAGTTCGGTTATGCAACCAACGGTATTAGTTATGTTTGAAAATCGTTTCCTGGTGAGACGCTCTTGTTTTTTCAGCTGAAAAAGAAGAATAAAGGAAATTAATTGTCTGAAGAAAATACCTCCAATTAGGCTGAACGAGTCAAATTCCATCGGAGATATTTGGTGATTAAGTTGAGGGAAATAAAAATAATATACATTGATATGTGTCCCACATTCATTGCGAACTAAAGCTATTGTAGAAGGGTGCGTTTTCTTCACAGTCATCACTAAGGAAAATAACAATCTTCTTGTCTTCTTGTTTAGTTGGGCTCTATTTTCCTCCCATTTTCCACCGTTTTTGACTTATAACTTTCTGAATAAAAATAGAAAGGCTTTCTTTACGTTTTTACCACACCTATTACTCTGATTACTACATTGTTAGATCAATAAGTATTATATTGATTTATAATATACTAAATATCAGTTCATCCTAAGATAAATATCTGTAAACTGATGTCAATATATTTTTCCTGACTCAATAAAAAGGCGCTGTTACGGTTGAAGAATGACTCAAAAAACTTCCATTGGAAATTTTGTTGAAATTTTGTCTATTAACAAATTTCTGCCAGGGTTTTAAGAACTATGGCAAAATAATATGGTATTAGGTAGGGATATGTTTGCTTTCTTAAGCCTGTGTACATTGCATTTATCTCTTCATATGTTTATTTCTCTATAACCTTGGAGAAATTATGTCAAGCATTTTTAAAGTCTTTTTTAAATAATTAGAAATTTGGTGGAAGATCAACTGGAAAAGCTTAATTCTGTCCTTAAGCTTTGGGTTTACCAAAGACTTCTAGAAGGAAATACTTTATAAATATATATTTATTGGAATTTTCCTCTCTCGTACTTACAAAGGGTCTTATTTGCTCTTAATATTTAAAAAAATAAACGTCATCTAAAATTACAACTCTTAGATCTCGATCTTACACAATGACACTTTAATCGTTTCCTCTTCTTTGAATTGATTTTACAACTGTGATTTTAGTATTAGGAAAAATACTTTTTCAAACATGAATTTGCCATTTAAAAGACAGATCCTTTAATTTGGCTCAATTTCGTGGGCTCTACAATAAGCAATCTTCTTAACATTCATTGTAATATTTTTGTAGAAGTACTGGTGACTGCTTCCTTTCTTCTCATCAGTGAAATCTCCATATAACTGTTTTGTTCATCCAAGTTTGACCTTGATTTTAATTTATAGTAGTATATGTCCCACGTTTCACAGGAAAAGCATGGAAATTATTTTCCATATTTATAACATAGGACAACTTATCCTCAACATTAAAGTATTTCTCTAATTCCAAAGTAAATATTTTATGGTCACTATTGTTAAGGTTTTTATTTTCCGCATACAAATAAAGAATGCCATTTCCATGTTTTGTTTATGGGATGGCCTTTGTCCAGATTTGCTTTCTAAAACTCACTCGAGGCATTTTTCGTCTGAATTTATAAAAAAAGGGGGCAGAGTTTAACCGAATGGAAATTAGAGCCGAGTAAATGGGTACAATCAGGTGGTCATTGAGGTCATTTTCTTAGCGGATCTCTACACTTTAGCAAAATAATAAGCAGTAAAAAGAAAAATTAGAGTAAGGATAACAAGAAAGAAGCCGATTGAATTTAATCCAAGAAAAATGTGCGGAATTACATAGCCTGAGGAGCGAAAGTGAACACTTCTTTTAGAGAATTGCACATGAAGGATACGCAATTCTCCTTCACATTTTCGGATCAGAAAAACACTGAGATCATAATCTTCTGGGAAGAGATGACTGCGGGAAAGAACATCTGCAACGGTAAGGGCGTTTTCTCAAATCTCACAACTCAACTCAAAATTAACAGACCACAAATGAAATTTTTGGGTAGCAATTTGTAGCCCTTTATGCAAGAAATAGGTTTCAATGAAGGAGGTTTAGAACGTTAGCAGAGAAAAGGATATGGGCGTACTACAATGATGGAGAATTTAGTAAAGATTGAATAAGAAAGGTTGGGCGGAAACAAAAGACTCAAAGGAAAAGTGAGGATCGGAGTATGAAAGGAATAAGGTACGATCAATTCTGATAAATAATACTGCAGTAAACCTTATATACTTCAATTACTGATAATGGGTGCCTAATTTAAATTCAGCATCAAATAATTCATGAAAGAGCCACTGAAACTCGAAAATAACCATTTTAATCTACTTGGCACTAGATAGTGCAGGTAGTCGACGCACTGCTCATGGTCTAACGAAACGATGCTTTGCTTCGCGAAACGAATTCCTTTCTTTACAAACATATCAAAATAAGAGTGCTAAATAGATAGATCTAACTGGCGGTACTCTCGAAACTCTTGAAGTTCCCTTTTGCGCCTCAAATTGATCTGCATTTGTCCAGACACAAATGATCATTGGTGAAGAGCAAAATTTACCTTTACTTTTCCCGTTCATAGAAAATGCAATAAATTCGCTCAAGTAAAGCCCTCTAGTGATTATTCTATTTAGAATCCATGGACTTCCATCATTGAATTAGGATTTGTTTCTTTCTTTGGTGATTCCTTTCTTCATTCTCCATCTTCTCCCGCTCTACTGTATATGTACTTAACCTATAGGTAGAATATACTTGTTTCTCAAACAGATATGATTCTATCTTATTGTAACTTTGAGTGAATTCGGATAATTCAACAGGACTAGCTGACGGATTTTTTTTTATCATCAGACCCAGGGTTCCTAAAATTAAATTTCAAAGTACAAGTCGCAAATGCTGCTCCACTATTTCAATTTAGTGGTTCGGGTAAATTCGTTCTGTTGAAGGTAGATTTTAAGTTTACAACTCCGTGCATTTAAGCATGATATTCAATTTAATCAATAAACCCTTCAAGCACAGACGCTCGTTTGGTTTTCAAAGTAGTCGTAACAAACAATAGGGATTAATTCGAGCACGATATAATAAACTGCGTCTTTCCTGGAAATTAATTTCCTTATGGTGTTGGCTGGGGGATAATTTAGCGTCGAATCTACAGGCCAGAAAGTTAAGTTTTCGTTTTCTAATGTCACTGGGATAGGCTGCTGGCTATGTTAGATTTTTCAGGCTTTGTATCTTGTTTTTTCGTGCATAGTGTGTGTTTATTTAACATAAAGAGGTATTTGAGAAGTTATTTAATCGTTACCATGTTTTTTTCGTTAAAGAAGGTTATTTGCGATCAAATTACTTAAGTTCACTAATGGTGAGTTTTTGAAGTGGACTATACTTTCTCTTAACATTTCTCGAATATATAAGTTAGATTAGGATTTATATTTGGTAATATAACGGGTGTTCCAAAAACTTGGAGCGATTTTAAATGTGAGTTAAGTTTAAGCGTCTAATGATTTTTTTTATTTTTCTTTCGGATTTAACAACTTCAGTCTTTGGCAATTTCAACCATGGAAAGAGTAACAGTCGAACAACGTGTTAAAGTTATCGAAGCCTATTACGAAAATGGACGTTCAAACAGAAACGCATTTCGGGCACTTCGCGATGTTTTTGGTCAACATAATCGACCAACCGAAAGTGGAATTGGGGAAATTGTTCGTAAATTCAAACAAACGGGGTCGGTGGCAGATATGAAAACGCCATTGCGTGCTCTTTACGCCGTTCAGCTGAAAACATTGCTGCAGTACGCGAGAATGTGGCCGAAGATCCAGAAACCTCTATTCATCATCGCGCGCAGGAATTGAACCTCTCCACAACAACGTTACATCGAATTTTGACAAAAGATTTGTCTCTACACGCTTACAAAATTCAATTGACACAAGAACTGAAGACCGCTGACCATTTGAAGCGCCGTACATTTGCTAATTTGGTGCACAAGCAAAGACAAGCCGATGAAGATTTTTCGCAAAAAAATCATCTTTAGTGATGAAGCCCATTTTCATCTTGGTGGATTCGTTAATAAGCAGAATTGTCGCATTTGGGCTGATGGAAATCCCAGGAAGATTGTTGAAAAGCCACTGCATCCACAAAATGCTACTGTTTGGTGTGCATTTTTTGCTAGCGGAATCATTGGGCCGTATTTCTTCGAAAATGATGCCGGGAATTCTGTTACAGTGACAGGCGAGCGATACCGTGCCATGATAACCAACTTTTTATGGTCTGAATTAAGTTCTATGGATGTCGAAGATTTGTGGTTTCAACAGGATGCCGCCACACGCCACACAGCCAATACAACAATGGCTTTATTGAATGAGAAGTTCCCAGGTCGCATCATCTCTCGAAACAGCGAGGTCAATTGGCCACCACGATCGTGTGACTTGACGCTTTTAGATTTCTTCCTTTGGGGTCATCTCAAAAGTGAGGTCTATGCCAACAATCCAACGACATTTAACAGCTGAAGGATGAGATAATAAGGCATATTGGTGAGATCGAGGAGCAACTATGCATAGACGTCATCAAAAATTTTAACCATCGAGTGGAGGTGTGCCGCCGAAGCCTTGGCGGACATTTAGGCGATATTATTTTTCACACATAATTGCCATACTCAAATAACATGATCCAATAGTCATATAAATAAATTTTCACCAATAACACTGTTTTATTTACTGTCGATGGTAAATTTTCATTGTTCTCGTTTGCGGATGTATCTTGCTTTAGTTAACGACGCTTGTTGTTTTGTCATTGTTTTAATTAAGGAAGCCAATTGGAAGTTCATCCCGGTTAATTATAACAAGCTAATCTTTTTCGGAATTGCTTAGCTTAAACCTTTGTTGTGCATTTTAGTGTTTATGCAAAATGAAAACTTTTTATAATTATAATTGTTACTAGAGATTTGAACTCCACCTTCAGTATTATGTTGTTAGTTAATATAATGTAATAGAATATGGTTCGGTTACTGAGGCTAGGTTATTTTTGTTTTAAAGTATATCCCTCGTTAGAGGAGCGCTCGTTAGTGACCTCTTTAAAGTTATCGCAGGTATCTTTTCTCCTCATAGTTACCTCCATATTTATACTCACTTATAATCTTGTTTTCACCTAGTCTGTTTCTCCTTCAGAGCTAAGTTTAAAGCAGTTATAGAAGGATAGTTGCACAGGAACTTGGGTGTTGGCCAATACTGTACTCGATAAAGTGAGTGACAGACTACCGTATTTATTGCAATTTGTGTTTATTACACATTGTCTTACATTAAAATGTAACTGTCATTTTAAGACAGCTCCTTAGATTTTACGATCCCAAAGATATTTATATTTGACGAGGCTTCAGGATTTACGACTGCGAGGAGCACGCCAGGGTATAAACTCCTTGTGCATTAAAGTATAAAAGTTTTCTACTTTACCAACCACGAACAGTGATTGGTTTTGTTCAAGGACAACTACTTCTATTGATCATCGATACTGCTTGACTCGTTCCCAGAATAGTAACGTACAACTTCATTACAACCACCATAATTAACTTCTTGACCCCTTGAAATCTTTGCACTATCATCGTTCAGTGGCATGGTCCTTGCACTTTACAAGGACAATTATCCGAGAATAGAAGATTCTAGGTTCAAGTAATTTATAATTTGGAGGTTTCCAGTTTCTCTTAAATAATCGCGCTAATTCTTTTTTTTAAATCCATCAGGCATTCTAATATACTACAGATGGCTTTATGTGAGATGTACTATAGAGATTTTAGAACATAAGCGACATGTCTTCTATCTTGGTAGAGAATTAAATTACAGTTTGGTATTTTTGTCACTCGTTTGTTATCTTGGTAGGAACATTGTAATATTCAGACATATATACAAGAATATCTTGACTATTCGTCAAGATATTTTAATATATTCTAATTTTTAATATGCTCAATTTAATTGAAGAAGCATAACTGGCAACCAACCGTATGTTCTGCGTGGTTAAAATAGTGGTTTATAGGGCTGACATAATTTTCACGCATTATTTATGTGACATGATTAGAAATAGATATTTACAATTAAGGGGGTTTTATACGAGGCTTCATCTTACAAAATTCCATTATTTCTTCACATTATTATTAAAAATTTACTACTAATAAATTTTACCTGTCGACACTGGCATAACCTAATTTCAAACTCCGCCTTATTGCAATTCAATAAAGTTTTCTTGCCACCAAAAGAAACCAAGATTTCACTCGACAGTCTGTCTTCCGGTGTTTTCACTCACACATCCAGTAAGCCCTGGAAAATTTGGCTGCCGATCCCCTTTTGCACCAAATAGGGTCGGTTGTGGTAAAGTTCCATATGCGAATGGAAGAAATTCTAAGTTCCCTCAAGACAGAGCTTACAGCTCTCTCCTGACGAGCTCCTTCAAGCCTCCGTACTTCTTCCGCTCTTTAACACAAAATGTGCCAGGGGTTATAAGGAGTTCGGATAAAAGGCTTATCGATGCTCTCGCAGAGGCTAGAACAGCCAGTACAACTTCCAGACGAGGTGACACTGAGGACCGTGCTCTCTGCCGTGTCCAGAAACCTCTCTCACCTTGCACGTTCAGGATCCCCATACTGGAAAATAGGTATTGTGGACAAAGAATCAGTCAGCCTCATAATGCAAGCCATACTGCTTGCCAGACACACATAATGTCAGACACACATAAACTATCGGGAAATAAAAGAAAAAAAAGGACATAAGAAATTTTGAACCGGCAACATTATCTGAAATCACAGGAGGACCACAAGTTTTTTTTAGCGACCAAAAAGTCCCACGAAGTGGGAATTCAGGTCTAACACAATTAAATACAGGGTGGATTAACTATTTTTTCATAACTAATAACTAAATTCCGTGCATGCGTATTGTTTGGCGTCGAATCTCTCTTCTTCATATCAAACTAGACTCAGTTGTGCATCCTCCATGAAGGAAGCAATACCATGACTGAATTCATTGCTCACAATTCTTTTAATATGCAGGCTGTGCAACTTATGTTTCACAACAGAAGCATCAATGCGAATCTCTCTAGGTGATTGGGTATCAATTAGACCAAGGTGCAGATGTTAAGGAGAGAGGTACGAGGGGCGGTCAATAAGTTTTGCGAATCGGTAGGGCAAAACAGAGGGAGGGGGATGGCTGTTTGTAAGGGTGTTAGGACAAGTTATGACAAGTCAGGACCTGCAGCCGCACGCTCCTGCCTCGTCTATTTAAGAAGCAGTAGCTGATCGCAGATCGTCAGTCACAATTTTTTAACAATGGAGAAGGTTGAGCCCCGTGCAGTGATCAATTTTTTGACCAAGGAAGGGAAGAATGCACAAGATATCCATGAACGCATGTTTGCAGTGTACACCGACACCGCCCCTTCCTATGCAACCATTGCTCGCTGGAATAGGGAGTTCCGCCATGGTCGTGAGTCCCTTGAAGATGACCCGCGTCCAGGACGCCCGTCAGACGTGACCAACGAGGACAATGTAGCCCGTGTGGAGAGGATAATCCTTGAAAATCGACGGGTGAATTTTGAAGAAATCGAGCGATAACTTGGAATATCACATGGAAGTGTTATCAACATCATCCACGACAATTTAGCCATGACCAAGGTATCTGCCCGTTGGTTCCCAAGAAACCACACACCCCATGATCGACATCAACGTCGTCAAAGTCCACAAGGCCAGATTTTCACAAGCTGCCTTGCGCGAGTGCGGATTCCAGGAGCTTAACCATCCACCCTACAGTCCAGATCTGGCTCCTAGAGACTACTTTTTATTCCGCCAGCTCAAGGCTGCACTGCGTGGACGCCGGTTTGGGGACGATGAAGATGTCCAGCTCGCCGTCCAGGAGTGGATTGAACAGCAGTCGGGAAATTTCTGGTCGTCGGGAATTCGAAGCCTCAGGGACAAGTGGCGCAAGTGCATTGAAGTCGAGGGTAGTTATATTGAAAAATAATAAAACACTTTTCCTCATATCTCGTTTCCTTATATCCGAAATGCAAAACTTATTGACCACCCTCGTAGTTGAGCTAGGCTGTGAGTACAATGGTGCCATAGCTTGGAAAGTACGTCTTAAGCTTGTAATAAAAAAAGAACCTCCAAATTTGTCGAAGAGATCAGGCTATAATTAACAATGTCCGGGCAGGTCAATGAGGTGCGCATAAACCAGGACAGGAGAGTTTCAGGGTCTCGCATCAGGAGGCTATTGCATGAGGACATGTTGTAGAAGATGCAAAACAGTGGGATGGAAAGTGCTGCGAAGCTTGTGAACAAACTGAAGTAGCCCTTCAAGCCTGTAATTCTTTGGTTCTTCTCAGGCGAGGAGAATTTTTCCAGGACCAAAGGGTAAAATCGCAAAACAACCACCGGCTCACTGTACCCCTCAAAAATGTACCCAAAGTCATAAAGAACAAGTAACTGGTCCTCTTCATGGCGTTTGAGGTGATCAATAGCGAGGGCCACGTTACTTCCCGTTTTCTCCTGGCAATGCTACATGCTTGCGGGAGCAAGACTCGAAACCATGCCACACAAGCTGTGTGCTGTCATACAATTTCTTAGACTACATCACTCCGAATATATGGCCTCCTTACTCCATATATTGCAACTCCATTGAAAATTATGTGTCACATGGTTGTTAGAGAGATCAACAAGTGCCAGTACACCACCAAAATGAAGCTTAGGTGCAGGATCACCACAGTATTAGTCCAATTAAGCAGGAGACCGCCGAGAAGGAGGGCAACAGGGGTTCCCCGTCCTCGTCCCCTGACCCTACCAAGACACTTCATCGATCCTAGGTTGCTCACCATAAAGGGATACTGCCGTGCCCGCTGCCTTATTCTTCCAAATGTTGGCCAACCTATCGGCCACATTGGTGTTCGTGCCTTGCTATTGGACCTATCAGTCGGATACAGAACACCTTCGAAGAATGGCTAATTAGAGTCCCTTCCCCCCCTCCCAAGGCGGAGATGATCCAGGAGGTGCCTCTGCCTAGGATAGTATGGTGTTATACCGCATCATGCCTGGACTCAGTACTAGTCCTTGAAGCTAAATCCGCTCCAGCGTAAGCTCATTTTTTTAGGTGGCAGGGGCCCCAGAGGAATCAGAATGGGAGGGAAACATACTTCCCTTACTGGTGCCCTCTTGACAGCCAAGTTATTCCGGTCCGTCCGGCCTTAAAGCCCTTCCGTGGGTGACGAGAAACAGGTACTCTTCCAGTAAGAAAAGCAAGAGAAGAAAGAATAAATCTAAAACGGGGTTACTCTCCCATCGTGGAGACTCCGGAGACGGACGAGTCTGCTGCTGTTTCGGCAAACCATCAGGCTAAGACCGGCTTGTCCATCTTAAAGGCCCTTCCAGGTAGAGAAGCCAAGACGAATCCTAAACTCGCAAGTGTGGTGAGCATAGTGTCGATTAAGTCGTGGCTCCTCATTCAGATACTACCAAAGGTTTATTGAGACTTAGGACTCTACTTAACAGAAATATCCCACTTGCAGTGGTGTGGAAGCGAATTAAAGGATTCGGGACAAGTTTGCGCATGAGCCAAAATCTTCCCGACCCCCCCAACACCACCACCACCACGCCCACCCGTTCTACAGGACAGAGAGAACGCAATCTCGGAACCTCATGGGTGGAATATAACGTGACAGCTTTTTCCACATACTCAAGCCTAAATTATAGCCTACCATAATTCAATGCACGTAGTAATATCACTAATGGCCGCGGACTGGATTTTACCTCCAGAAGCGGAGTACCCTTCAACAACAGATTGCCGTTAGTTAACTAGGTTCCTCTCTCGCTTCATACGGGGACACCGCCCATGGTATGGACGATGTTCTGTATGATATGATTCGAAACCTAGGTGAGGGAGGCATAGCATTTCTGCCATATATGTTAAACAGGATCTGGACAGAGGATATCCTCTTAGAATCCTGGTGAATCGTTACTGTGCTAGCTTTTCGCAAACTTCGAGAGAGATCAGGCTACCCCGGCCAGTTTTCGCCGTTTCGTCTAAGCTCACGCGAGGGAGAAATATGATAGGGAAATTGGTAGAGGTAGCATTGCACGGTGTCTTCTGCACAGTGCAGCTCCAAAAATTCCGCTCCACGTCAGATGCAGCGCTAAGACTGGAAAACATTATCTGGGAGGTCTCCCCACGCCACGGTCTTTGTCGATCTGGAGAAGGAGTATGTTAACGCATGGGTTACGATATCGTTGTCACCTTTCACACGATGTGGTGAGGGGGCCTCCTTCCCATTTTCATTTCTAAGTTTTCTGCGAGATAGTTGATTCTGCATACGTGTGAGGGTAGGGGTACTCTATCCAGCTGGATAGAGCATTCCCACCCTGCAGGGAAGTGTTCTCAGAGTCAGACTCTTTGTCCTAAACATCAACGTTATCACCTGAGTGCTGTCGGAAGTATTTCTCGCTACGCTCTGCGTAAACGCCCTTTCGATATTATTTGGTACTGCCCAGCTACCAACTCGAGTGTCGACTCCAACTGGCATTAAACCGCATCTCTTTTCATGTTAAAGCGCACATATTTCGATTTTACTTGGCCGCCATCCACAGCTCTACACCGACAAGGATAAAAGCGTTTTGCTAGGTATTTTTTTATTTCAATGCTCAGTTGAAAATTAATTTATACTTCCTTAATTCGATGTGATAGGGAAGGGTAAGGCAAAGGAGTTTTCTCTCCCATGCCCACTTATAAATAAGATGCCATAACCGGAGCACCTTTTGCCACGGGAATAATTTAAGGTTTTATAACGTGATACAGAGTTGCGCCAGGTTTCTCACTTTACCTTCTTTCTCTATGTTAACTAATATTAGAAATTAATTTCCACCTCTTTTTAAAAGTTATACTATAAACAAAATAATTGTACTTTACGCACATTTTCCCCTACCTTAGCTTCATCAGTTGTATATATATGACATTTTCTCACATACTTTCTTGTAAAACAGCACGATTGATTTTCGCCAGTTTAATTAAATCCTAATTAGAACTGTCTAAGATGGTATTATTTTGAATGGCTAACAATTCCCATTCCCGTTTAATAATAATAAAAATTCCCTTCAATCGAATTTTGATCATTCATACAGCAATGTTAAGGATATCCTGCAATCAATCAACGACATTCATATGATAGCGGGAACGCACCGAAAGAAAGGTTTGCATCAATGAAACTTTCTAGCCCTAACCGTCATTTTAATCTCTTAAAATACCTATTCCACCTTTAAAATTCACCCATATAATTTCTTCCTCAAAAATAATAAAAAAAAGCAAATTTACGCCGCGAATCCAGTATAGAACTATGTTTATTCTTGGTCCGTAAATCTGATCCCCCCCGGTGAAGAGTGCCTTACAGTTTGCTTCCCTCTATGTGAAATAAACCTATTGAAGATAATCTACTGATTTCCTTTGACCATTTTTTTATCTCCTTGAATTGGTTCTTCCAAAGTTTTTCTTTTCTTATTCCCTATTCTTTATTGTTATTTAACCTCCATATTCTTTTGTTTTCATTAGAACTTAAAGTGAAATACCAATGAGGAGGAATCCCGTGGAAAGTTTGTAAATAGAGTTCTGTAAAGAAAGTGGTGAAGATAGAAGAAGTGAAAAAAATGCAACAAGTATATAATTATGTATAGCCGCAGATCCTCCAGTACGCATTGGCGCCGAGAGAGCAAACTACAGGGAGGTGGTCGTAAGCGCACATATTCTCCTGATGTCAGTAGCAGAAATGTACCCCTTGCTACACCTAACATCCCTACGCCTGTGACAACATAGCCAGTGGCACCTTTTTAATAATTGGCCGCTTTAGTTGTTGGAAAAATGCATAAATTGTAACGAATAAAGTCACCACATCCAAAATCTGTTAGCTTTATCTTTATTTTCACTTCTTAATAATAAGCATCAAGATACAAAACCACTTCCTATGCCAATTTTAGTGCAAGGCGTAAGGTGGACTATTAAGTTTACATATTAATTACACTTTTCTATATTGATCTCGTTTCGCATGATAATAATATTTTTTAGAAAATAATGAGATTTCGTGTTTAATAAAATATAAATCAGCGATTTTTCTCTATAGACCTGGATAAGTTCATATAACATACCTTCACCCTACTACCGAGGCACTATCTATTCGGAATAAATAGAATTATTCTTAATATAGTTAACATGACAACGGAAATTTCAACATAATTACTTGTTATGTATATACACTATTATTATTGTCTATTTCAGAATAACTGGGCCCCGTCAGAGAGTATATAGCAAAAAGATAAATTGCACACACTGTCTTTAATACAATATTGCAAAAGATGAAATTCACCGCGTAACAAGCAAGAATATCTCTCATGAGGGATTTGCCTAACCAATGCACTAACACATCCGAAGCGCACCAAATTTCGAGGACAACTGATTTAAGATCTTGTGCACTTGTTTGTGTCTTGTAATATCAGAAATATTTTTTCTTTTTAGGGATTTTAAACGAGCAAATAACATTGTTTAATGGGCGATATGGGAAGGAAGAAAACCACTGGCTACAATAATTAAAAGCTGAAACTAGTAATTAGTTTAAGTAGACTCCTTCCTTACTAAATCACCGTATTTTTTTTTTTAATTTTATATATTAACTGTTTCTTTGAAATTCGTATTTAATGGCTATAATATTGGGTTGAGGAATAAGTTCTTTCGGTTTTATCAAATGTATTCATTACCATTAACAATTTTTAAAAAAACTTCATTTTTAGTTGATAACAATATGCAATCTAATCAATAATGTATTCTCCATTGTTATTTACGACTTTTTCCCAACTTTCAACTAGTTTTTCGATGCCTCTGCAATAAAAATCTCTGGATTTTGACTTGAAGAATTCGTCTAGCCAGGTTCTTAATTCCACATCAGTATTGAACGAAACGCCGCGCAAATTGTTGGAGAACGATCGGAACAGATGGAAATCCGATGGAGCCAAGTCTGGCGAATTTGGAGGATGCGGCAGGATTTCCCAATTAAGCGTTTGGATGGCGTCTTTTGTCATATTGGCAATGTGAGGACAAGCATTGTCGTGTTGCAGAAGGACTCCGTAACGTAGATGAGGTCGCTTTTCACGAATAGCTTCGGCGAGTCGATACATTTGTTAAACCTAGAGTTCTGCATTGACAATTTCTTTGTTCACAAGGAGCTCATTAAGAATGATGCCTTCACAATTCTACCAGACACACAGCATTTTCTTTCGTAGATTAAGTCTTTGATATAATCGCGGAAGCGTTTTTTTATTGGGGCTAAGCCATTGTTTTCGATGGTTCATGTTGACAGAAACACACCACTTTTCGTCGTCAGTGATGATGCTGTGAAGAAATCTCTGCCTATATCCACGAGTAGCCTTGTGACGAGCAAGCAAACCTGTAGCAATCGTGGAGCGTTGAAGATTGTTGCTTCGCTCAAAGCATGCGGAACCCATGCACTGAGTTTTTTAACTTTCCCTATCGAATGAAGGTGATTCACTACAGTTTTCTGATCACACGCCAATGGTACAGCCAATTCTCTAGTCGATTGAGGAGGATTTTCATGAAGAAGGTCGTTCAATTGATCTTCATCCAAATTAATGGGGCGACCAGAACGTTCTTCGTCATTAAGATTGAAATAACCGTTTTTGAAACGTGAAAACCACCCTTGAGCTGTCCTTTCTGATAAATTATTTTCTCCGTACACAGCACAAATATCGCGACGAGCTTTGGCTGAGTTTGCATTGTTTCCGTCTCGATTGTAAATGAATAACAACAAGTGTCGAAAATGCGCCTTTCTTTCAACTTGACATTCCATTTTGAGGGTACAGAACAAAAATTAAATTAGCACAACTTTTAAATAAACCGCAATGACTTATTACTCAACTTCAAGACGTAGCCTAACCAAAAGCCTAATAGTCTACGCTATTAAGAGACATAGCCTAACCTTTGCAAATTTTGCTCTCATTATTTATTATTGTTTCTTAATATGTGCACAAATCACGTCAACATAACAAAACTTAAATCAACACAACATTAAAAAAAAACCGCAAGTACTTATTCCTCAACCTAATTCTACTAGCACAGAGCAGAAAAAATGACTTACGAGGAGGTAGGATCGATGATATATATATATATATATATATATATATATATATATATATATATATATATATATATATATATATATATATATATATATATATATCAGTGGCGACTCAGGCACTAGGACTGTTCGGGCTTAGCCCAGGTATAAATTTAATAGAGTGAACGTGTATTTGAAAGCTGATTTAATTTCTGTCAACACTTATTTCAAGTAAGTAATTGCAGCCAATAAATCGGGCTCCTTTTATTGAGCCTGGTCGCAGTTCATATGTTTTCGTTCATCGTCCGGCGGTTGTCTTAGAGGTGCCCTGTGTCAAAAAAATATCATTCGCAGCAGACGTTATCTCGACATCGTTCACACGCGCTTGACTCGGGCTCAGAAGTTACAGCCCAAGTTGCTATCTATAATCGTAAAAATTAAAAGTAATTAAAATTCAATATTTTGTTGAAACAATAGATTTCTATAGATATTAGGATTTAAATTCCAATCTAAGAAATGTTTCCGTTTTACAATATTCTTCAAGAAACGAAAAATTATCCAGCAACTCGGACTAATAGGAACGAGCCTGGTAGGTGTAAAAGACTAACTGGTATCTCTTGTCAAGAGTACAGTACACCCGACAGTTAGATCGGTTTTAGCTAATTTTTGTTGTGCAGGCTGTGGTCGTTATTTTATTGTTGTTATTATGTGCGTGTGTGTGTAAAATCAGTCGTATTTTTCAGGGTTGCTTTATTTTAACCCTTAACTTAGAAATGGAGAAAGATATAGTACTAGACATAAAAAATAAGGCATTTGGGGGCCAGAGAAATTGTAGAAAAACGTTAAATTCTTCGAGCAGGCAGGCCGACACCTACATTAAAAACTAAAGTTGGAACTCGAACATTCCACATAAGAGAAAGACAATGGCCCAAGAACCGCTGTCATCAGTGGTTAGTATTTCCATCGAGAAAAGCATTATGAATGACTTGAACAGGAAGAAGGAGCTGCACGACAGGATATTATACGAGTTCTCCAACAAACCAAGACGACCGGAGTTCATGTATAAATGGCGTGAGTAATTTTATATTAAAACTATATTTCAATCTTATTGTTAAAGGATCAGTGCACAAATAAGTCTGAGGTGTGCATTACGTCTCTTACCTTCTTTTATACATGTATTTTATGCCAAATCTGTGATGAGCTCGAGTGATAATGATGACCTAGAGTCGCCTCTGAAAAATATATATATATATATATATATATATATATATATATATATATATATAGTTATACCACGTAGGGAAAAAGAAAGATTGGTTGGAGCTAGTACTTTCGTTATCTTATCATTCTCAAACTCACAATGGCTTATAAAATGGAGAGACATCGTATTTATACAAAACAATGTTTTCCCTATAAGGTCAGATTTTTTATGACCACTGATAAGTTTGATTTGAGGAAGAAAGATATGACTGGATCTAAGGAAAACAAACCGGAGCTAATATTTACATTTCTTTCTTTTGTGCTGGAAATTAGGAACAATTCACATATATTTCTTTTAATAAAATCATTTGTATGCATTATGGTATCTGCTTTGACCAATTAATTTGGTGACCCATCTTAGGCCTGTGGACGGCCAAAGCACTATTTGAATATCCCTTATATATTGCATTTTGATTTTGCTTAATTCTTACAGAAATATTTTTAAAAGTTTGACCTACATAGAATAAATTACCATCCAAACAACGTATATTATATATTACATTATTATCTTTCCTTGGGCTGTGTTTTATTGACATATTTTTAATGTATAATTTATTTCAAATTTACACTTATATTAAGTTGTTTTAACATTGGTACTACATACAAGAAATTATCATGGTAAGGTAAAGGAATATGTTGTGTAAAGGTTCTGTTTCCTCTAACTTGGGTTATAGAATGTTTGTTTAGCTTTATACATGCAGTTTTCCAAAAATATTTTGGGTAACATAGATTAAAGGAAATTTCTTCATTTTTTGGAAATTCTTGATCTACATATTCTGAGCACTATAAGATACATGGAAGAAAATACTGTTGTTTTAATATGTTCAATGACCTGAATAAAAATGGATTTCCTATAATAAAGCTAAATCTATGGGTACTATGTAGGCACAACTGGTACACAGAGCTGTCTTAAACTCCGCCCGAGGAGTAGAAATAACGAATAAACTAGATTACTGGGTCTTCCCCACGGACAAGTCAATTTCTCGCCCCTTGGAGACAAAACATATATATATATATATATATATATATATATATATATATATATATATATATATATATATATATATATATATATATATATAGAGAGAGAGAGAGAGAGAGAGAGAGAGAGAGAGAGAGAGAGAGAGAGAGAGAGAGAGAGAGATAGACAGACAGACAGACAGAGGCAGACTCTCATGTGTCAATAGATTAGAATCGTTCTCCCTTTTTGATTAACTCAATTCATTCTCTTAGTAGCGTCACGGAATCCCGTTTACTCGCCTAAGTCCTGCTGCCCTTTAGACTCGATCCTTCTCGTAAAACAGAAAGCCTACACATTGACTGCAAAGGACTCGGACGTTTCCGCTTGCCCATTTCATAGCCCAATTTAAGAATAAAATTATATTTTTATTGCTGCGTCCTTTCCAAGTCCTTTACTTACCCCAATTACCGAATCATCTGCGGTAAGCCCAGCCTAACGCATAAACCTCGTGAGAAATCATAAGGACTCAGAACCATTTCGACATAGGCGTAAAGTAGGCCCACTGCCTAAAGTCTTCGTCACCTATCGAACGCAATAGCAACGAGGACTCTTCAATACACGCCCTCATAATTACCGACCACGCATCCACAAACTGGTAATTTCCTTGGGTAATGTCAACAGTGACATCAACCTCTTCTAGAGAGTTAACATTTGCCAATGTTTCAACAGCTCTGCGATTGTACTTAATATTGCCGTCAGAGTTTGTTAAGATACTGAACGTTCATTTTCCAAACTCTTTGATAAAAAACAGATTCCGTTGAACAATAACACAAAACCAACTGAATGCATTATTTGTAATGTTAATTGAAAATGATGTCACCTCCTCAATGACATTTGAAACCATCAATGAACGGTTTTCACAGGAAAATAAACAAGAAAACGGTCACTGGTGTAGCTATATATATATATATATATATATATATATATATATGTATATATGAATCTAGCAAAACGCAAGAAACAGAAAAACAGGATAATTTTTCTTTGGAAATGTTATTTCTTAATTCGCAAAAATTCCATACAGGGGTGGGATTTGAACCGTGCACACTGAGGCAGCGAGCAACCGCTTTGATCTCAATTAAACCATCCCTTAGACCATTCCATTTCTGAAAAAAAATTTCCTGTTTTTCTGTTTCTTGCGGTTTGTTGGATTCATTTCATCATTATTTCGCATTCATGAAAGATTTATACTTATCTATATATGTATGCATGTTGCTGCCATATTCCCAGTTCAAGAGTTATCGCGAGGTCTTCTCTTGTGGTCAAGGACACATTACTTCCCCCTTTCATTCAAACATTAGGCTATCCATGACAAGGTTGCATTAATACAAAGTTAGATTGCTAACCAGTGTAACAGTGTTCGAGAATGAATAATAATCGTAAGATTGTACTATATGTTTAACTGTCTTGGTGGTGGTATGCTTAAGGTTCTCTATGTGCTATAGCCTATGAGGTGTCCCGGCTTCGATCCCCAGACTATCACATGCTAACTTTAATTTCATGTAATTAATTTCTTTCTATGTTGATTTAATTTTTCAATTGCAGTATAACATGAGAATAAAAAGATGAAGTCACTCTGTATAATTATGCTGTACCATTAATTGATTCAGATGTTTCAATAAAACAACAAATTGTTCAGATCTTGCATAAATTATTTAAGGGGACGGGGCCTAAAACTCTGGGTGGAGTAGGGCCCACTGTAAGCTAAGTCCAGCCCTGCTTGGCATCACTTATTTTATGGAAGATCGCTTTGAGATACTGGAAACATGTCTTATTATGTTGCAGTGCTTGTGTAAATTGCTTCATTAGGCCTAATTTTATATGCAGTGGTGGCAAAATGGCTTTCTCTTTCTTAACTAGTGGCTCATGAATTACATCATGGCATCCAAGCGTCATAGTTTCCTGAGCTGAACATTCTGAGCGTACACAATGTTCTGATCTGGACCTACTGTCCCACTGGCAAAGGAAGCACATACTCAAGACAGCCACTGTGTGTCCAATATTCAAAGGGGATAACAGATCACTTGCAAAAAACTATCAAACAGTCGCCCTCACATCACATCTCATCAAATTATTTGAGAAATGTACCAGAAACAAGATCACCATGTATTGAGAGGACCATAACCTACTCAGCATAAACCAGCATGTCTTCAGAAAAGGAAGATCCTGTCTATCCAAACTACTGGGACATTATGAATGGGTCCTCAGAACTTGGCAGACGGCGGAAACGTGGATGCCGTGTTTCTTGATTTTGCCAAAGCATTTAATAAAGCAGACCACGGCATCCTACTTCACAAAATAAGATCTATAGAGGTAACAGGCAAGCTGAGAAGATGGCTGCACACCTTCCTCATCGGACGGACCCAAGCAGTCACTATAAGTGGCCATAAGTCAGAAAATGCAGAAGTTGCTAGTGGGGTGTCCCAGTGATCAGAGCTAGGACCTCTCCTCTTCCATATACATATGGGAGACATAGGAGAGAGAAAGGGAAACTCGGTCTTTTCATACTTCGCTGATGACACCAGTGTAAGCTGTGTTCTACGAGTGTGGAAGATGTGACACTTCTGCAACAAGACCTCAACAAAGTATATGCCTGGGCTGCAGCAAGCAATATGAAGTCTAATGAGGATAAATTTGAAATGTTGAGTCATGAAGTTAACCAGGTACTTAAAGAAAAGACCAAACTGTACAGTGAGAGAGGACAAAAAATCACTCCACACCCACATGTCAAGTGCCTAGGAGTCTACGTGAGTACAGACTGCACCTTCCATCACCAGATTAGAACAACAGTAGGGAGGCCAAGGGCATGGCTGTTCTTAGAACCGTCATCACTAGAGAACCTGAGGTAATGATAGCTCTCTGGAATGCCCTGGTTCAACCCATATTAGACTACTGCAGCCAGCTGTGGTCCCCACAAAGGAAAAGTGACATCCAACTCAGAGAGGCAGTGCAGAGGTCCTTCACTAGACAATTGAGAGGATTGAGGGATCTCAGCTACTGGGAGAGGCTCAAGGTACTCCGCTTGTATTCACAACAAAGAAGAAGGGACAGATACAGGGCCATGTACATTTGGAAGATACTCGAGCAAGAAGAGCCTGACCCTACGTACTCTGCTCTAATACAACCCTATACCTCAGAGGAAACAGAACGCGAGTGTATGAGAAGAAGCCTACCAACAATGACCCTGGCGAGAATCAAGACCCTACTTGCATCTAGCTTGACACACGGAAGCCCCAAGATATTCACCTCACTGCCAAAGGAGGTGAGGAATATCAGCAACTATACAGTGGAAAAATTCAAGACAGGCCTGGACAAGTTCCTCCGGATGGTGCCTGATGAACCTCCCCGACCGAGATACACTGACAGTTGCAGGACCTCAAACTCACTACCAGAACAAGTGGACCAAATGAAAGGGATACCAGGACTGGGAGGAGCGGTGGGCCACCATAGCTGTTGGGACTACACCCTAAACTACCCCAAGTAAACACAAGTAAGTAATCCAGTTAGTAGTAGTATTGTAGGTGAAGGGTCGAGTGCGCACAAACAGGGCCTCCTATGTGCGTCTCCAGATACGTACATAAACACACATGGACTCACACTCAAGTCCCCCTTAACCCCCCTAGCAGTAGTAGTACAGTAAGTGAAGGGGTGAGTGCACACAAACTCAGCCTCTTGTATACGTATCCAGATACGTACACACGCACATGGACTCACACTCAAGTCCCCCCCTTCCTAGCATTGGTCACTACCAGCCTTGTTAACATGCAAGTGTCTCCCCCCCTCCCACTCCCCCTCGCCCTAATACTTTGGTCAGTGACCTTTTTTCGAAGGATTCAGACTCAACACACACACACTGGAGCTTTCTAAGGAGTGGACTCGCACTCAAGTCTCCTCCACATCCCCCCCTCCCTCCCCCTAGCATTGGTCACTACCAGCTTTGGTGACATGTAGGTGTCCCCTCTCCCCCTCACCCCACATCCCCCCAATACGTTAGTCAGTGACCTTTTTTCGAAGGATTCAGACTTTCTAAGGCATTGACTCGCATCGATATTGTTTACTTAGTTGTTTATCCATCCTCTATTTTGATTTTCAGGGCACAGGATTTAATGAAGCAAAGAGATAATTATCTTTAAAAGACACTTCGCTCTAAAACGCTTTCTACGATTCCTTTCGATATTGTTTATTTGGTTGTGATTTTCTTGAAGATTTCATCGTTTATCAGTTGACAGCTCCTTTCACAAAGTAAGTGATTTTCTTCTCTTTTTAAATGGGGTTTTTAAAAAGTCTAGCTTGATATAATGATATATTTTACTTTTAAACAGAAATATGTATATATTTTTTCTAGATTAATAAATTGAAAATAAATATTTAATGTATACTACCCAGGTTACATAATATATATATATATATATATATATATATATATATATATATATATATATATATATATATATATATATATATACACAATTTGTCAATACGATACCCAATTAATTTTATTCAGTGTACAGGATCAATTATTTTTCTTTACATTCTATTAAAAGTATTCTTTACAACGATTTATTCGTTTCTTTGATCATCATATAAATCAAATTGCTCAATAAAAGATGTATATGATTTACCGTTTGTCATCTGCTGAATGAAATAGACACAAAACAAACCACATAAGTTTGAAGGGTAACTTTGAACTCTGAATTGATTGACGATAATAATTTTATTCATTTTTATTAAGTTTTTACGAATATAAACATCATTCTGGAACCCGAGAGATAGGCTGTCGAAATAATACAAACGTTTTTTGTTAACAAACAAAGCGATCCAATGCGATCGAGGTCTATGGCTGCTGTCCAGATTAATTATATAAACTGCTGGCAGTTTTAAAGGTAAACATAGATCAGTGTCTCTCGTTTTATAGTTTTATCTCGATACAATAGTTCTTCTATTTCTACTGCATTCATGGTATTAAGAATAAACTAATACGTTCCTAGACTTATTTATCTCAATAACAACGTGAAACTCTGCATATATAACAAGGGAGGCCGGTTCTATTAATTGAGATTTAAACTGTAACTGTACTGATAATGTTCCCTGTTGTATAGGATTGGAGCATTTTCCAAGACAAGTAGTACTCTTGTCCTAATTTAGGTTAATACAATAAGTATTTTCACTCTTTATAAATTGTTCATACGTAAGTCCAATACTCTGCCCGCCTCTAATACAACCTAGACCGTTATATAACGAGTAAAAAACCCTTGACAAAACTGGATCTGTATCATCGGAATAATCTAATTCAAATGGTCTTTTAGCTTCATTCCCCTTTATATAGATAGTGATGTGATTAACATTATAAGGTTTAAATTCAAACCGTGATGCATCAAAACTACCAGAAAATGTAGAATGATCAACCATTCTTATAACCATGCGTGTTGGTATTCGCCCCATGAAGATATTATCCACACTCCTCATTGATATTCCACTCACAATTGTAAAATTTCGCATGCAAACTTGTGTGATAGGGTAGTTAGAGTTTGATTTAAGCAACCTATTCTCCATCTCTAGATAAGCTGATGCTGAAAGACGGAATTTTCTAATGTAAAGAAAACTCTAATAATTCTATTTTAGCTTTTAAATCGGTCTGGTTTCTAAATAGTGTAAATAAATGTGGTGGTCTGGATAACTTTATCTTTATTAAGACTCCATTAATTAATAGCTTATGTTGTGAGAAGAAATCAGCGTGGTGTTTTCCATATAGATCAATTAGTTTTTTCTGAGATCTGCTATATTTATTTTGTATACTTTCTTTACTTGAGTAATATCCTGCAGTGGAAAGAAAAGAAGATTTTTCTTCTTCAATATAGTTCAACAGAGTCTCTAAATATGCACGATAGGGGTAATTACTCCCAATCGAATTTACAGATGGTTCATTTAAATACATATCAACATTGCTAAACAAAGTGTGAAGAATATTATTTTCAGGAAAAACATTCTCCCCATCTAGAAGTTGGCTTTCGTTTAACTTCACAATTCTCTATTTAATATAAAGATTAACCTCACTAGGGTCTACATAATACTGCCCTTCACCAGATACATAATATTCAACCGGTGTGATGTCGGAAGAGATATTGCTGAGAGGAGAGTAAGACTGATAATTGTTTTCAACGATGGAAGTTTGGGTTGGTGGAACAGTAAACAAATCGAGTTCTGTCTTTGAACAGATATCACTTTTTGGATTAAGAGCATTCATTTTACACGTATAAGTTTTACACCCGTTGATATCTTTATGAGAAAATCTATGAAATGTTTGATATTTATATTATGAGAAAAAAACATCCCCAGTCTCATCATCATCATTTATTTTAAACTTTCTTCTATTCTTCAACCTCTGATTCATCCATTTTCGCTTATTTATTACACCTATTTTTTTCTGATTTCCTCCCATTATCCCTCTCAGATTTTAACTTTCTTCTAATATACTGTCTTGTATCTTTAGTGATATTATTTTTTACCCTTCCCAGCTGGTTCCTCAGAGCTTGCTTTCCACTCTTTTTATGCACAATATCTTGAACAGTATCGAAACCTGCTGAAATAGCCTGCTTTCCTAGATAACGAGCACCACTTTTTAGATATGGTGCTGCATTTCTGAATAGGGAAGAGAAGAGGGATCCAAGACCATGTTCCCTCTGTGCTCTTAACCCTTTAAACTCCCGTGGTCTATTCAAAATTATTAGTTATCGTTTAATGTTTACTCTTAATGTACAGTTTTATCATCAAATGACCAAAAAAGAATGCAAATCTTTTCCCTTCAACCGTTCTTATATAAATATAAATTGTTCTCAAGTCCCCAGAGCTTAGATTCAGATAGTGTGGATTATCAGAAGTTATACTGAATTAACCATCATTGAAAGGAAGACGAATAATTCTCATCAGCCTCGACTGTGTCCCGCCTACTAACTGATAGTCTTCAAGGTTAGAGTAAATGTAACATGATCTTGGATGAAATATAAGAGCAGTAAAATCTATATTGAACGCTATACAATGATTTAATTTGGGGATATTATCTCTGATAGATCTTTTATTTATAGTGTAAAATTCTTTTGACAGATGAATTAATAGATTTTCTTTCCTTTTCACTTGAGCAATAAACCTGAAGTGAGCATTAACATATAATCCGGAGGCATTTTCCGTTGCTTTCTGTCAGATTGAAACATTAAATCTTGAGATGATAATTTCTGTTTCATTTTCAGATTCATTTTCTTTATGAGTGCTCTTTTATTTTTGTAATATCCAGCGTCTATCTATATCTCATCATAAGTATAGTCAATTTCTTAAATTTTTGTTACCTTTCCTCTTTCCAATATAGTATTTGATGCATAGTTATTTACTTCCGGGATTTTCTGATATACTGTGAATGCGTGTGTAGACTTAGTAACATTATAGATATTCCCTGTAAATTAAAACTCATAAAGACCTACTTCCTACTGCCTGTGGTTTGTTATTATGGATTTGATAAACTCAATTTTATAGTCAGACATGGTATTTTGAGGGTAAATATCCATGGAGGACGAAGAAGGAAGAGTGACATGAAAACTCTCTGACTACATCTTCACAACTGATATAAAACCTTCCACATCTCCCACCTTTATATAATTTCATAAATGTATTTGCTCAAGATTTTAGTGTGATATCACATGCCTTGATATATGAGTTAAATGATTATGGGTACCCTCGCCATTTTAATAAATATAGCTTGTGTTTTCCATGCCATTTCGCTTTAACTATCCTCTCCACTACATATTACGGGAGTCAAATTTTACTTTCTCTAGTTCTTCTTCATAAATCCCAACTTCAATATGTTCTCCATTTAAATATTCAATATAATACAGGGCTAATACATTTGAAATTTTATATATCTTGTAGATTTCCTCACTCCACCCTATTTCGTACCCTTTTTAAATTTACTGGAAACGCGTGAGATTCGAACATAATCATCGATATTATATAGAAATCTTTTTTTGTACTTTCAGCTCTCTGCTTCGGTATAGCTACATCGTGTATAACTTTGAACGGTGTGTTGCTAATCATTCTATGTCTAGAATTATTATAATTCTTTGCAAAATCATCTAATACGTCGATGTATTTCCAGGTATTAAACTCTCCTCCATCATCAGAACATATATAACCTGGAATCCATCCGGATTCTTCCATGAGATTTCTTACAGCATTTGGCACTACCTGGTCCGTCGTCTGCTTTAAAGGAATTAACCAGAGATATCTAGAATATACGTCAATTACAAAGAGTATGTATCGTACACCATAATAAAAACTTTCATATTTGAACATCACAATTAAATCTAGTTGCCAGATCTCGTTAGAGCCTTGCGCTTTTATGTGATTGGTCTTGAATCTTTTTCGAACGGGTTTGTGTAATGTATAGCTATCCAAACCCGAGAGAAAGCTTTCCACATCAGATCTTTTGGCAATCTTTTTTACATATTGGTGTAGTCGATTTACCCCACCAAAAGATGTTGGTAGACTCGGAGATGTATTTAAACGTAACAATCGACGCTTCATTTCTAACTGAATATCTGACAAGCTTACACTCTTATATAACTATTCAATGAAAGACATCTTATCTTAAAATCCAATTTTATTTTAGATCTAAAATAAAATACATAATTTCAATTAGAATTTCCTGGATGTTTGCAACTTTATTACTTTGTATACATTTACTGATTCCCTGAATCAAAAGAGCTGGATTAATCGAATCGGTATTCGATATGTAACGGGTAAAAATGATCAATGTTTATTTTTAATCCAACCTTATATTTTTTAAAATTAATATCAGAAGGGTTTTTTTATATGATCCAGTATTTAAATAAACATATTTGTTAAAGAATTGTGCTCTGATAAAATATTATTTCTAGCTTGGGTAAACTTAAACTTTCTTCTTGCGCGTCTTGATGACGCAGACTAGTGACACTTCACCCTCTGGATTTTCATGGTGAGACTGGTTGAAAAATAGATATCCTATTAAATTTTCTCTACACGTAATGGTGACGTAGTTGTAAAGATCCCTGAGGACATATTCTTTCACAAGTTCGATACTGTTCCCCTTCTTGTTGAGAAAACAGTGAAACTCATCAAACGAGATATTTTTTTTATAATCAACTTCTGTGATGGTGGGTTTAAGTTTTCGCCATTCATCAAGTCCATCGTTGAGTGTAATATAACAGACATCAACCGCATTCTGTAAGCATTTCATTTGATGAAAACTTTGATGAAACTTTCTTTGTACAGTGCATTTTTAAATCATGTAGGAATGAACTCTTCATCCTTTTTCCAGTAAATACCGAAATGGATACTTAAAAATAGACTGTTAGGGTTGGCCTTCACTACACACTTTAACTGCTTTACACCGTAGTCCTTCACCAAACGATAATCCAAGGGAAATTTTCCTGTTTTAACCTGTGTATTGCAGCAAACACAAGCCAAAACTCATCCTCAGTAAGTAATAGTTTATAGTTATAGCGGGTTCTTCCAAAGGTATTTTCAAAGATCACACTAACATAACCGAATTTTGTTCTAGTAATCTTTAAAAGGCTGAATATATTAATTTTATATTCTTGTTGTATAATTTGCTTTACCTGAAATCGAGAAATAGCTTCTTACGCGTGAGTATTCGTGTGAATTTGGACAGACAGTGAAACAAAAGATATAAGGATAGGGTTTCTTTTACAATTATTTGATTAGACTGTCTAGTTGCCATTTCCATCAGTGAAAATGATTTACAATTCAACCAGTTCACTATTTTGGGTTGTTGGCGATAGTAAGAAATACGACGTGTGTTTGCGCAAACCCTTGAGGTTGAAGTGGAAGAAGTTAGTGCATGAGTAATATTTTCTAATTCTTTCCGGCGTTTTTTATAATAGATTTCGGGAAATTGGAAGATATTAACTTTGCTCTTACTTCTTCCCAGAAGATGGGTGCTGGTCTTTTACACGTTCTAGTTAAATCATTAAGAAGGTCGTTAATGTCAGTTGGTGGGAGTCTTTAACTGTCGATTGTAATCACTTGATTATTATCCCAACTGAATCCTTCTGTATTTTTAAATGTCTAATAAATTGATCTACTCCTTTCACGAACATTAGACTCCAGTGTTCCTAGTACTTCATCTGCATATTCGTTTAATTGATCCCTATCATTCTGGTTAACATTAGCGGGAGGTGAGTCTACGACTCTATCATATGTACTGTTTTAAATAATGTTCCAACGTGTTCTGATAAAGTATAATACGTTTATCTGGTGGTATGTGTGAATTATTGAGTATAGTAGTCAATTCTCTCTCCAAAGATAAAAGTCTTTCTTGGGATGGTATTAAGTTTGAGGGTAGCTCTCTCTCTCTCTTTTACGGGATAAACAATATTTTTTTTTATCTTAGAAGGTTGAAGAGAAGAGGTGTTAGAACAGAGAATACGATTGGTAGAAACGATCCTACACGCTGATTTATTATTTTTTTCTTTAGACGTATATGACCTGGCTTCCGAGCTAGCATACGTATCAACCGTTTGAATAGTGATATCTTTTGTTTCTGTCATGCTGTCATCGGAACATTACCTTTTATTAGATTAAGACACATTGCACATCCACATTTGACAAAATCACTATCCATGCTTCTTATGATTGATTTTTTCATCGCTTTAGAAAGTGTAGGGAACGCATGGAAGAGATACGCGTATTTTTTATTTTATGGTTCATTCGAGAAAATATACGTTTTCGATTTCGTTTGGAAATATGCCCGTCGTAAAGTAAATCGTTTAGTGTTTCTCGGACTGAAGTCGCAGAGCAAGTAGCCATAAGGTTTTGAAACTGATTCTTTATATATCTTCATGACTCTTACGTTCACTAGGCATTATTTGTCCAGCAAATATATTTATCTGGGAGATGTCTCTCCTCTGGTTAAATAAACTAGATTGTGACAATTTAAGGCTATATCCTGCATATAAGAATTTTTATAAGATAGATTTTGAGCCACTAGGAATATGGAGATATTCTTATGGTGGGAGGTAACTGTAAATATCTCTGATATATTTGCATCTACCTTCTGCATTAAGTCATCTAAAATAAGAATTGTATGATATCTTCATCTAGAGATGAAACATTGTACACCCCTTCATGAAACATCACTTTATTTTAAATTCTTCATAATCTTTCTGCCACACAGTATAACACCAGATGATTCCCTCAACACGTTGAGTAAAGATCTCATCTCTATTCCGGAGTATACGATATAGGAAGTGGGTTTTACCGCTAGACGTCAGCCCAATGATCGATGAAGTACATGGAGATAGAAATTTAATTTTTTTCACACTACCTTCACTCATACTTTTCTTATGTACAATGCATGATACAGTTTCCTTCGGATAACTATAAACAAAAGCCTCTCTCTTAAAAAAACAAAAATTTTCATACCTCTTTCACTTATGCTTTCCTTTTGTATAATGAATGAGCCAACATCTTTCAGATAACTATATACAAAATGTTTTCTTTCTTTCTTTATAGATCGTCAGAATCGGAAAAGATGTTTACGTCCCCTGCAAAAAAGCGAAAGATCCACCAAAATGATCCAACCCACTCCTCTTTATCCAACCTCTCATTGAGCGAAGGTGTCGTCGGTGTGGAGTCCGAGTACGTATCTGTCACTCATACTTTCCTTCTGTATAATGAATACAGAAACTTCTTTCAGATTGTAAGAGAATAGCATAATGCTCCCAAGGTTTTCCCACCTCCCTTCCGGGCGGGCCGCTTTATCAAACCTTCCCCTTCCGGCCCGATATCTGATGGTCTCCCACCGGAAGAAACCACCAGCCATTTCAGCTAACTACCGAGTCCCTTCCTCGACTGGTTATCGATAGATGGTTGCCGGAAGTTTATAAAGGACTAAATGGAGTTGCTTGACATCTAATCTACTTCCGGCGCCATGAGAACCTCTCCCGAGTTTCGAGTATAAAAGATGAATTATTTTAACCCTCGGTAGTAGAGCTTGCACAGCGTCTGGCTGGGCGGGAATTGCCATCTATCTCGGTGTAGTGGTAAATCGTCGAAGCACCAAGTCTTCAGAGAGGAGATCAGTCCCAGTTAGGGAGGCTCCTTATCCCAATGGTCTGCAAGCCAGTGAGGACCCAGGCTCGTACTCACGTTCAGAGCGGAAGCTACAAACAGCCTCATTCTGGTTCCCTAAGCAAGAAAACTACTTCCCGGCTTTTCTCCTTATTTGTATATATATATATATATATATATATATATATATATATATATATATATATATATATATATATATATATATATATATATATATATATGTATATATATATATATATATATATATATATATATATATATATATATATATATATATATATATATATATAGCATATATATATATATATATATATATATATATATATATATATATATATATATATATATATTTCTTGTTTAGTGTTCATTAAAACTTTATTTTCATATTGTTACGAGTATGTATCTAATTTCCTTTGGGTTGCTTGTTGGAAAAGTTCATTTCAATCCCTCCGTAGCCAACCTCTAAGCATTCTGAGTGAATAAACCCATTTAGGACACGGGCCGAACTAAGTATAAGGAGTAGTACGACTCCTCCTACGCATTCGGGAAAATAGAATATATATATATAAGAGTCGGAGAAAACTCCAACCACCCATCGGCTTATTCCTCGACACAGATAAATATATACATCATTTTTTCCCCCTTTTTAGATTATCAAAAGAACAGCAGAAAGAAAATCATTCTTGTGCAAAAAATACGCCAATACGAGAAAATAGATATGAAAATCTTCTGATTATTATATATCATGTAATCGTGGAGAATCCAGAAGAAGCTGGTCTTGGTATAGTTGTGCGTGAGCTTTCACGACGTATATTAAATCTCCAATGGATTCGAGATGGTGATTATGGTGTAAATATAAGTTTTCAAATTATGGATGTATCCGGTAATACAATCCATTTACACATTACATTCGTTCAAATACGTGAGGCGACACTATTCGCTTATATCATGAGACGATTCGAGACAGCATTCCAATCTTTGGACACAATCGAGTTTAGTACCTTCAATCTCACATTTTGTGTTTAGAGGATTCCTGCAGGGCATGCTCTAATACCATCCAATGTCAGATTTGATCGACATAATATATATATAGAAGTCATATAAATTCTACAGGCTGCACATTTGTTTCCTCCGTCCTCGCGAAAAAAATGAAGGAGAATGTTCGCGAAAAACTCTTTTGGCTTCCAACAATAATAAAAGAGTCTCAAGAGTTGGCAAGAAAATGTAATCTTGTGTACAAAAAGTCTATCACTGTAGATCAGTTCTCCTTACTAGAGCGAGAGCAGAGATGCAGGATCCTCATATTTACCACTACAGGCGATGAACGTAAATTCAAATTACTCTTTCGACCAATTTATCCTGAAAAAACAACCCCACTACTATTTATTGGTCTTAAAGGTGAAACTTAGTATCCAATTCGCCACATTAGTGATACATACGTTAAAAACAAGAAACTTCCTCTTAATCACGGTATTTGTTTTTCCTGCTATACGTTCCATGACAACGTAGCAGTCCATCTAGAAGATTGTGAAGGGGTATGCAGTCAATGTCTTGGGCATTGTGATGGAGAAAGAATTCGAGGGGCTTTATGGAACAAGTGTAATCGCTCATTCTACAGCCAATCATGTTTTTATACGCACAAAAAGTATTATACTTGTCTCAAGATTAGCAATGTGTCTTAGATGTAACTATAAAATCATGCAGGGTGCAAACGGCATGAGACGGAACGAGTGTGAGAAGTTTTTCTCTTCTAAATGTTATACATACTATGAAGCGGATGAGGAGAGCATACGTGCTAGATGAAGAGATCGAAAAAGTCGATGGTTAAGAAATGGAATGCCGTATATTATCATATTGAAACCTCTAAAGAAGTGGGATCATTTATACTATTTTCTTTTATGCGAATAATCTGTGAACTATGTTTTGATAATGAGAATGAAACATATGACAAATGTAAGAACTGTGGTTCACGAACAAAGATTTTTCAAAGAGATGGTGAAAACTTTTCTTGTAAACTCTTTAAAGAAGAGCTAATACGAATAAGAGGATCGAGAGAAAATGTCAAAACATATGTGATGGCACATAACAATGCAAAATTCGATGCCCAATAATTTCTAAACTTAAAGTCGATGATACTACTATAATAATAAGTCAAAGATCATCCCATTGATCCTGCTCATATTTATTTCTTTTACAGTCTCTGGGAAAAATTCGCTCAGAGGATTCGCGGAATGCAAACGGTCATCTGTGGTTCGGACCATGATGTAATCGACCTGATCAAAAACGACGATTACATTGTGAACTCGTTGGATGTAGTTGGCAATGCATACATTGAGAAAGTGGAGAATGCTGAACATGTAGAAGTTGACTCTCCCGTAACGAATCTTCCAATTGCAGAATCACAACCGCCTATGCTTGAATCAAACTCTAGGGCCTCTTAGCCTCGTTAGGTGAAAGGTTGTTGTATACTGTGACACAGACAGTGCCATCTTCATTGCTAGGAAAGATGATCCACAACCTCAACTCGGAGAATTCCTAGGTTATCTCACCAATGAGATCAAGGATGTGTACAGTGCCGATGCGTATGGGGATTCATTCTGCTCTACGGGTCCCAAATCTTATTCGGTACGTATCCAAACGCCGAGTGGAGTAAAGGAAATACTTTGTGCTAAAGGATTAACCATTAAAACTCACACGAAGGATATAATAACTTACGATACTATGAAACGCCTAGTTGGAGCCGATGATGATAGAGAGAATGATGATAGTTATATCCTTGTACCATTTATGGGTTACAGAACCGAGGAACACGGTGGAGTGAAAGAGGTGAGAGGATAAAAAGGTTTTGAGAAAGACGTTTTGGAAACGTGTTGAGCCTCCAGGGAGTTACCGATCAATACCCTTTGGTTTCAAAGGGATCTTACAAGATATTTAAAAAAAAGTCCATCGAATACCTGCTATTACTAGCTCTTTCTTTATGTGTATATATATTTTTTTTCAATTATTAATAATATTCTCTGATTTATATGAATAAAATAAAGATGAAATAATACGCGTTATGCTACCAATGCTTTATTTTGTATAAAAAATCTCTCATCACATTCTCTTGACCTTGTGAGAAGGGGAATTTTTTCATCCTTCCCTCTTCAATCTCGGTTTTCATCGTATCGGTGAATACCATGGGAATACCATAAGAGAAATCGAAATAACAAGTGTTTTGTGTCAAATATAGCGATGTTCACTACTTTCTTCCCATTATTCACAATGTTAGAATGCAATATGCAGTAAAATCTATCCTCCCATAAGCTTGTTTTTTTTAATTTTTCACGATGATTAAATCTTTTAAATCCATAAACTGGAGATTTTCAATCACTTCTTTGCCGTTATTATAGTTGAAAGGTGGTTAGACTGACCCACTATAGAGAAATTCAATCCGACCAATTGGGTGTTCATGAATAAGTCGCCGAAAATAATCGAAGAAATCAACCGTAGATGAATAGTCTGGGCTAAATTTATAATCCGATCCGCACACATCTTCAGTTACAAAATATTTACTAAGTCTAGGTGCGGTACGGTGTGGATGGAGGATCATCTTAGAACGTGTGACACACAAATAGATGGAACGACAAATGATTTAAACAGGTGGCAAATCGACGGTCAAATCAAAGAATTGTAAAAGGTTAAATGGCAACTCCACGGTTATGTTAATACAAGAAAAATCCTAAAAATTCAAAACGCTCAAAGTATTGGGGGGGTTGGGGAAGATGTGGGGGAGGGTACACCTGCATGTCACCAAGGCTGGTAGTGACCAATGCTAGGGGGGAGGGGGGGAGGAGACTTGAGCGAAGAGTCCATGCCTTAGAAAGCTCCAGTGTGTGTGTGTGTAGACTCTGAATCCTTCCAAAAAAGGTCACTGACAACGTATTTGGGAGAGGGGGAGGGGGAGAGGGGAGAGCAGGGATGGGACACCTGCATGTCACCAGGGCTGGTAGTGACCAATGCAAGGGGGGGACGAGACTTGAGTGCGAGTCCATTTGCTTGTGTACGAATCTGCATACGCACATATGAGGCCAAGTTTGTGTGCACTCGACCCTTTACCTACAATACTTGGAGGAGACTTTAGTGCAAGTCCATGCCTTAGAAAGCCCCAGTGTGTGTGTGTGTGTTTGAGTGTGTGTATGTGTGTATACTCTGAATCCTTCGAAAAAAGGTCACTGACCAATGTATTGGGGGGAGGGGGAAGTGGACACCTGCATGTCACCAAGGCTGGTAGTGACCAATGCTAAGGGGGGGGGGAACTTGAGTGCTAGTCCATGTGCGTGTGTACTTATCTGGATACGCACATGTGAGGCCAATTTTGTGTGCACTCCACCCTTCACCTACAATAATACTCCCCTTTGTAGCCCATTAGGTAGGGCTACTACTTTCAAGTCGGCACAAATTAGCTACTCATGCTCCTTGTAACTTAAGCAGTCTAGAATAAAAGCAAGGTTCTCATATGTCTCTATGCAACACGTGCTACCTGTTCGAAGGTCAGTCTTCGACTGACCTTCGAACAGGTAGCACGTTTTTCATAGAGCTCTCAGTCTGTTGATCTATTTTTCAGATTTTTCTACAGTTTTTTTTTTCACCACAATCAGTGAAAGCTAAGTTGCTCTTCTTTTTTTTTCTTATTACTACTTAAGTTCTTTCTTTGTTTGAATAAGTGATGGAGTTTGGGGATGAAAGTGAGCATGAGTGTCGGAATGTATGCATTGGTTGTGGTGTATTAGGTGAGGGGTATACATGTGTTGTATGTGGGCTGCGTGAATGCATTGTAGATTTAGAGGGGATGAGAAGGCAGGATTTAGACAGGATATGTAGGCTGGAGGGGTTAGTTGCTAGGCTCAGGAGGGAACTTAGTGTTAGGCCTAGAGCTGGGAATAGGTTAGGTGGTAAGGTAGTCCAGTTAGATGTTTCAGGTGAAGGTAGAGGGCCGGTGGAGGAGGTAGGATATGATAGTTCTAGTGATAGTGAAGTTAGCCCCCTTAGATTAGTTAGAAATAGGCCTAGTGAGGATGGGGGACAGTGGAGAGTGGTTAGGAAACGTGAAGCTAGGGAGGCTTCTCCTGTTCTTTGTGAGAATAGGGTTGCCTCTGTTGAGGTTGTTAGCCAGGGAGGGAGTAAGTGTGTGAGTCAAAGGGACACAGAACCTATTAGCTTGACTAATAGATTCAGTGCCCTAAGAGAGGAAGTAACTGGAAGTGATATGACTGATGGGGGTGGGGGTGGAGTTCAAGTGACTGGTAGTTTGAATGAGCATAGGAGTGGGAATGGAGTTAGGTCTGTGGGGGTTAGGATTAGGAGTCTGACTGAAGTGCTTGTGATGGGTGATTCGCGAGTTAGATATTTAGATAGGAAGTTGAATGCAAGTAGATTGAATGGTTTGAGGGTGTGTTTGCCGGGTTCTGGAGTGAGAGATCTGTCTGATAGGTATGAGGAGCTGGTGTCTGGCTGTGCAAGGGATGCGGTTGTGATTACACATGTAGGAGTGAATGATGTGAAGAAAGTGGGTGCATGTGAGTTACGTGAGAGGTACAAGAGGTTATTGAAAAGGTGAAAGAAAGTAGAATGAAAGGAGTTGTGACAGGTGTGCTTCCAAGAAGGGATGTTGGGGTAGAATAGATGTCTCGTGCAATTGGGCTGAATGATTATGTGAGGAGGATGTTTGAGATGGAAGGTGTCATGTTTGTGGATGTGTGGGATAGGTTTGTTGGAATTCAAGAAATGTATGCGATGGATGGACTGCATTTGAGTAGGAGGGAGGTAGATGTGTTGTGGGAGCAGTATGATTGTGTTATTAGGTCTTTTCGGGCGGGAAACTAGATACTAATAGTGGTCAGGGAATTATGAGAGGACATTATAGTACTGAAAGTAGAATGGACTTGGCAGATAACAAAAATAGGTTCCAAGGCGATAGAGGTGAGGTCATTCAGGTTTCAAGAGGTGCTTCAGGAAAAGGGGGGTTAAATTGTTTCTATACACATGCCCGTAGTCTTAGAAACAAGAAGGATGAGCTATTTAGTTATATTAGCAATGAGGATATACATATATTATGCGTTACTGAATCATGGGTTAATGAAATAGAATTTAGTGACACTATAAGTGAATTTGATTTACAGGGCTATAATATGTACATAAGTCAAAGGACAGGTAGGATTGGTGAAGGAATAATTATCTATATAAAAAATAACATTGTTTCAAGTTTAAATACTTCAATAAAGCGGGATGGAGTTGAGTCACTTTGGATAGATATTAGGTTCAGTAAAAATAGAATGGTGCATTTGGGAGCTATTTACAGGCCACCTGGGCAGACTGATGATATGGATGAACTAATGATAAGGGAAATAAGTAAGGGATGTGAAACAGATGCAGTTATTATTGGGGACTTCAACTTAAACTCTGTGGACTGGGAAAATATGATAGGTAGGGATAGAACAAGTGGCAGGTTCATAGAATGCTTTGAGGATAATTTTTTAAATCAATTTGTTAATGAGCCAACGAGGGGGGACAATATATTAGATTTAGTACTTTCTAACAGTGATCATTTAGTTCAAAAATTTACTGTTGGGAAAGCATTGGAAAATAGTGACCATCAGATAGTTCGTTTTAACTTGGGAATTGAGAAGGGTAAAATAACCGAGAATGCTGTAAAAGTTCCAAATTTTCATAAGGGAGATTATGTAAAACTTCGAAGCTTGCTAAATTTGGTAGACTGGGATGTCGAATTCAGAGGTAAAAATGCTTATGGAATGTGGGATACTTTCAAGCATATAATAAATGTAGCCCAAGAACAATGTATCCCAATGAAGGCCATTAGGACCAAAAGTAGGAAACTATTATGGTGGAATCAGGAGATAGCTAGAAAAATTTCAGAGAAGAAAAGGGCATACAAAAAATTACAGGTAGAAAATAATATTCAAAATTTAAGTGATTATAGAATGGCTAGGAATGAGTTAAATAAGATTATAAAGAAGAACAAAAGGGTGTCAGAAATTAAATTAGCTCAGGAGAGCAACAAAGATCCTAGAAAGTTTTGTAGTTACTATAAAATTAATAACAAGTCTGGCAGAGTTAAAATAGGACCTATCAAATATGAAGGGGTTGTGAGAGAAACTGATGAGGAAATAGTTGAGGTACTAAATGGTCATTTTGCATCAGTATTTACAAAGGAGAAACTAAATAGTCTTATGTATAGTACTCATGGGTCAGGGAAAGAGGTGTTTACTAACATTAGTGTGGATCGGAGGATGATAAAAGGACTAATAGGTGAGTTAGATACTACCAAGGCCTCCGGCCCTGATAATATTCATTCTAGAATACTTAAAGAAGGGGTAGAAAGTATCTCAATAGCTCTGGAGAAGTTATATACTAGGTTACTGGAATATGGAGAAATACCCGATGATTGGAAGAGAGCGAATGTAGTCCCCATTTTCAAGAAGGGTAGTAAAGAGGATCCAAATAACTTTAGACCGGTTAGCCTAACTCCTGTAGTCTGTAAAATTCTTGAGAAAATAGTTAAAAAAGGGATTTGCCAACATCTAGAGAGGAAGGGGTTAATCAGCGATGCTCAGCATGGGTTTAGATCAGGTAGATCATGTTTGACTAACTTACTAGACTTTCTGGAGTTTGTAACAGATCAAGTAGATAAGGGAGAGAATGTAGATATAATTTACTTAGATTTTAGTAAAGAATTGATAAGGTACCACATAGAAGACTAGTTCATAAATTAAAAATGATTGGGATATGTGGGGGAGTTTCAAATTGGATAGCTGAGTGGCTGAAAGACAGGAAGCAAAGGGTAGTGCTAAATGGTGTAAAGTCAGAGTGGAGGGATGTTATCAGTGGGGTTCCTCAGGGATCAGTTCTCGGTCCATTATTATTTGTCATCTATATAAATGATCTTGGGGAGGTAGTTAATAATAAAGTGTCAATTTTTGTGAATGATACCAAATTAGCAGCTGTAGTTAAAGATATTGATGATAATTTTAAAGTGCAGGGGGATTTAAATAAATTGTTATCCTGCGCACATAAGTTGCAAATGACTTTCAACCTTGATAAGTGCAAAGTTATTAACATGGGAAAAGATAATAGAGAATTTAACTATGAAATGGATGGGCATTAGCTGAGCTCAGTAGAGGATGAGAAAGATCTAGGAGTAGTAATAGATAAGTCATTAAGGTTTTCTAAGCAGTGTATTGAAGCAAGAAATAGGGCAAATAGAGTGCTGGGTTTTATTAAGAGAAATCTTAGTTACAAAAGTAAGGAGGTTATTCTTAAACTCTATAACTCTTATGTTAGGCCACATCTAGAGTACTGTATACAGGAATGGTCCCCACATTTTAGACACGATATTAACCTTCTCGAGTCAGTGCAACGAAGGGCAACAAAGATTATTCCTTTCCTGAGGCACCTTGAATATATAGATAGACTGAGGGTATTAAATATGTTCTCGTTCGAAAGGAGGTGTGTGAGAGGGGATATGATTGAGCTGTTTAAAATTTTTTCCGGGATAGATAAATTGGATGTTAGCAAGTTTTTTAAGTTAGATGATGGAAATCAGACTAGAGTTGACCACTTGAAAATTAAAAAGCAAGGGTGTAGGTTGGATTTAAGAAAATATTTTTTTCACCAATAGAGTGGTAGACTTCTGGAACAAATTGCCGCAGAGGGTAGTAGGTAGTCCAAATCTGAATGTATTTAAGAGTAGGTTGGATGAGTTTATGGGAAGGGAAGGTTGTGATGGTTCCTAAGTTTTGTATATATTAATATTGTTTGTATATATCTATAGCTGCATGATTTAGCTCTTGACAAGCCTTGATTGGTGATACCCTTGTTTCTGGATGCAATCCTCTGGATGTAGTTTTCCTGGAAGTTTGGGTGCCTTAAAAAAGAGGCCGTTTGACTCGGATGACCTATGATGAGCCCTTGTGGCTTTTGTCATCCGTGTAATTATGTTATGTTATGTTATGAGTGCAACAAAACCCTTTTTATGCTGTAAAAAGATGCATCTATGAATAACTTCCACTCATTTGGTTCATAGGTCAGCTCAAGGGTATTGAATACGCCTCTGATATTACAATAAGTCAAATTGTTTTCAAAAGTGAAGAATTGATGTAGATCTGTATGACGCTTCCTAAATACAGTAATTCGAGCCTGTCATCCAACAGGTTCCATTGTTGCAAACATAGGGTCAGGAGTTCACTCTGTTGCTTTGTAAGTGTTAGATCACGAACTAGATCATTGAGTTCCGGTTGGGTGATGAGGTGTGGTTTCTTTTCAGATTCAAGCTGTGCCACATTTGGTGTATCTTGTGATTGTAAATCGTATGAGTTTCTCATATCATCGCTTGGCAGTTCAAAGGGCAGTTGTGGTACAGGAATATTACTTGAATGTCGAACTGGCGAATAGTGGACTGAAGATCTGGATACATGATAGATTTCTTGCCTCTCCTGTTGCGACCTGCAGTGTAAGAAGAATTTCTGGCTGTGATCATTTGCAGAAATAGTGGAAGTACAACATAGTATATATTTTGATCTTTTTAATTAATACATCTATTGAAAATAAATTAAAGACTAGGAAATAAAACACATTGAATACCCATCTTTAATATCTTTTTAGCAGAAGTAGCTACCCATTGAATGATCCTTTGGCTCCCTCCACATCATTGGTACACCAAACATGAGGCCAGGCCTATTGCCTTTCACGCAGGCAGAAAGAGAACTTGTACACCTGACACACCAACATAATATGTGAGGTACTCAGCGTTTGTCTTGGTCACTCACTTTACATCCAAAGTACGGCTCATAAAGTTTCTTCACGTGTTTAGTAAAATATCTCTTGTATTGTCCTAATGTAACTGAATATCACAAAAACTGTGTGGGGATTTTCATAATTCTCTAAGCATTTTAGCTGTCTCCTGTAAAGAAAAACAGTGTATTATGTGAAAAATAATATAAATAGTAACAACAACAAATATTAAATAAAAAGTAAAAATTGGAAGCATTTATATCACTATCCTCAGCGATATCGCTCTCCCTCCCCTGCCAATAGACAAAACATGACCCACCTCGTATAATAAGGTCAATCTTTAAAATTCTGGAAAATGTCACATACAAGCATTACCTAGCAATATACACAGATGGCTCCCTCCACACCGATTCCCCCTCAATTACTCCTACACCTTCCTCTGGAACTCGCATATCAGAGCGGCATGAAAGGAAGACCTCTGCCACCAACTCTTTGGATCTCCTAGATCCATCCTACTCGTATATTAAGATACTGGTCCTATGCCCTGGTCTAGGTCCACAAATCGTCGCTTAGACTATGCCCTAGTCCGTTTAAGAATCGGCCACTGTCGTCTGTCTGCCTACCTATTCCGCCTCAGTCTTTATTTTTGCCCTGACTGCCCATGGTGCCCCAATCAACTGGAAACTATACCACAGTTCATACTAGAATGTCCACACCATTATTCTCCCTGAATACTCCTCCACAAAACCTCAGAGAAATTGGTGTATTACATTCCACACTTCTAGTCATTCTGAATAAACTTGGCTACCATTTCCAAATCCGCCAAGCAATTTTACACAGACTCCAGTCCTTTCTGACCAAAATTGGTCAGCTATACAGAATATAACCTGTCACATCCCTTATATACTAACATGGCCTATTTCTTTTCAGATTACTGAGTCGGCCCAGCAACCACATTCCTCTGATCCATCTCCTTTAAGCCAAAGGGCATAGAAACTAAACAGGCATTAACCATTTCCAGAGCCCATAGTGCTTTCCTTGGCACTCCTTGGCCCTCACTTTACCAAATTCCCCAAATAGTACAAGTGTATGGGAAAATAAAATGGAAAAGCGGAGAAATATTTGGAAGAGAAAAGAGGTTGATTGTGGAGCCTATAAAAATGCAATAGGATAAGCATTGGCAGGACTAACAAACTCTGATGATATGAGGACAAATTATATGCAGTTGGAAGGAAAAATCAAAGAGTTGGCGAGGCAAAAGATTGGGGAAAAATAGATCAGAACAGGAGGGAAAAGGTCAAGCAAGGGGTGCTGAAACGAAGAAGTGGAGAAAGAGT